>JAVSCE010006438.1:0-11170 GCA_032199065.1 Smutsia gigantea
TATTTTCTCCCATTCTGTGGATTTTATTACTTCCTTTACAATATCCTTTGAAACAGAAAATATTTTAATTTTGATGTAGTCCAATTTATCTTTTTTGTCATTTGTGCTTTTGATATATCTGAGAAACTATTACCTAACCCAAGGTCACAAAGATGTAGTCATGTTTTCTTCTAAGAGTTGTATAGTTTTAGGTCTTATGTCTCTTACATTCAGGTCTATTTTGAATTAATCGCTTATATGGTTCATTCTAAAAATGGTCTTACCTCCTTTAGTGTAGAAAAGATATAACAGTGAATGTAGCATTCCTTAAAAGGTGTTCATCTTGGTGTGTCACCATTAAAGGTTTGCCTTAAGAATCTAAATTCAGGGATTCCATTTTAACAGCCACAGATATTTTTAGGAATAATTACAGTGGCCACTGAGTTCCACATGCTTTGTGTGGCACATTAAGAGGAATCATTGGGTATCTATATGATATTGGGCAAGTCATCCTCTGGATTTCAATTTTCTCATTAGTAACATGGTGATATAATAGATGTCGTAAAGAGTTGTAATAGAAAGTAAATAGTAAAATGCATGTAAGGTGCTCAGCACAGTACTTGGCACATAGTAGGCATACTATATCTCTTTAATCATCATCATACTGTTTGTATTATTATTATTATTCTCTCATTTAATCTCCACAACAAACTCTCTTGCAGCCAGGTTGTAGCAAGTCAGAGTCTAGTGAGGAAAACAAGTATTTCAACAGAGGTAATCTGAAAGAGAGAACTAGGTGCAGAGTAATTAGATATGATGACAAAAGGACAAGGTGAGGGAACCCAGAAAATAACAACTAAAGGGAGTTCCTGCCAATCCCGAAGCTGGAGGAATAAAAAGAAGAAATTAATTTAGTTGACCTCAGAAGATAGGGTTGTCAAGTGATGTCTGAACAGTTATCCAAGCAAGAACTGGAAACCTGGAAGAGGGAGCTACCAAAGGAGTGGGGTCGGGGGCCGGTGGAACTGGGACCAGAGAAAAGAAAAGGCCGAGCATAAGCTTTAACAACAGGAGATAATGCAGGTCCTGCTGGAGCCGCTCTTAAGCAGAGAAAGAGGGAAGAAATACTCTGGTTTCTCCTCTACTCCTGTCCTCCAGTGTCCCGTCAGTGCTATGCATTGGCTAAATTGCTACTCTGGCTAAAACTAACCAGAAGCAAGGCTGCCTAGGAAATGTAGTATGCAGAGGTCAGATCTCTGAGGAAAGGTAAGGAAAGTCCCTGAACGGATGTGAGAGCAAACATGCAGGCACCTGGTACAGAGGCTATGTGTAAAAATCTTGTATCTCTGCAGTCGGAATTTGACTTGTTAATGCTATCATAATACAAAATCTCTCTAGAGTTATCAAGGAAAGAAGCACTGGAGGATGCCTGGAGTAACCCTAGGAACAGTAATTTAGATATTAATTTAGTAATTTAGATAACACTCTGCTTTCATTTTAAGGGAGGCGATTGTTTTACTAGTACTAAAATAATACAAGAGCAAGAGAGAGATAGTTCAAGTATAGTGGGCTGAGTTAATCATTTCATTCTGTTTGTGGTGTACCATCCCACACAAGGACCCAGTTTTATCTATATTAATTGAATACTTGAATAAAATTCCCTTTTGTCCATACTCAACTCACTTTCACCTCTTGCCTTTGGTCACCACCTAAATTTTATTTTTATAAATGTTCTTGCAAAATATATATTGTTTTATGTGCACACATTTTAATGCATGTAAAAGTAGTTTTAATTCTCATCCTGTATATTAATTTTTGCCATTAAACTTCATCAATGCTTTTAAGTTGTACAAGTTGCTCTTTGTACATCTAAATCTGTTGCTTCTAACTGCTCATAGTATTTCTAGTTGTATATCGACAACATTTTACCTAAACACTCTCCTAGGGACAGATATGCAGATTGCCTGCATCTCCCTGCATCAAAAAGATTATCCATCATGACCATGTCGGATTTATTGCAGGGATGCAAGAATGGTATAATATTCAAAAATCCATCAACATCATCCACCACATCAACAAAAAGAAGGACAAAAATCACATGATCATCTCAATAGATGCTGAAAAATCATTTGATAAAATTCAACATCCATTCATAATAAAAACTCTCAACAAAATGGGTACAGAGGTTACATACCTCAACAAAATAAAGACCATATATGAAAAACCCACAGTCAACATATTTAACAGAGAAAAGCTGAAAGCTTTTCCTCTGAGATTGGGAACAAGACAAGGATGCCCACTCTCCTCACTTGCTAGTAGGGTTATCCCAGAAATGCAAGAATGTCTTAACATCAGAAATTTTACTGATATTGTGTTCCACAAGCATAGGATAAAGGAGGATTCATACAATTATGTCAACTAATACAGAATATCTGATACAGTTTTTATCAATTTAAAATGGAAACTCCTATCAATTCAGGAATATGAAGGAATTTCCTTATCTTGGTCAATGTGTATTCCACCACCATACAGTAAATATTACACTTATTAGAACAACTTTAATGCATGCTCTTCATGTTTTGGAAGAAGAAAACGATGTCTATGATTTTAGTTTCTATATTTTAATATAGGATAGGAAGACCTAGTCAAGCTTCTAAAAAACAGAGTTAAATGGTGGTTACCAGGGAATAAGGAGGTAGGAAGATAAGACTGATGTTGTTTAAGGGTATAAACTTGCAACAGTAGTAAATAAGCTATAGACATTTAATGCATATTATAATGAATACAGAAAACAACATTGTACTATAATTATAAAATGTGATAAGTGAACTACAAAGGCAATCATATTACAATATATAAATGTATCTAAGTAACATGGTATACACCTTAAGTTTACACCAAGTATTCAATTAAGAAAATTAAATTTAAACATTCTATTTTGTCTTTACATTGTTTGCTCTTAAATTAAGATGCATCCATAAGATGTGCCCATAAATTAAGATAGGCCTACTGATATCTTAAACTATATTATATGTATCAAACCAATACAGATAACAGTATCTGTATTGTCCCTATAAAAAAATAAGCAAAGCATATCCACACACATTTATTTCTCTTTTGTTCCCAGTCCTAATATAACAATAATGTCTAAAATTTGATTTCAGTTGTTCTAGAATTTTTCTTAGATACAACACATTTTTAGCAGATCCTGGTTTCTCTATGATTAACGTGTATTTCTCATTTTGTCCCAAATTTGTTTCTTTAATTGTAACAAAGCACTTAAATATAAATTTGTGCGCTTCATTTATAGTCACCAAAAGTTTGATCAAAATTTCCTAAAAGAGAACACCCTTATGAGCAAAATATAGTACAAAAGACAAAACAAAAATTAAATGTTTGTTTCTGCATACCTTCTTACTGTACAAGGGAAGGATGCATCTTTATATAGTAAATAGAAAGTTAAACTCTCTTCCAGAAGTCGTATTTCAGGTCCTCCTCTTCAAGAGATGAATTCAAGATGCTTTCACAAAAATTACAAAGAACCTTCTACTTTACTGTGAGGGTAGATTTTTCAACAGATTATGAATTGAAACTCTGACTTAAACTACATGTTGTACACCATTAAAGACTTGGCACAATCCAGTTTAATATTAGTTTTGAATTGTAGTAGTTGAATTGAAGTAGGGGTCAATTAAGGGCATAAGCATTGCCAATTCAGGATCCTGAAATAATATTGTTGTTCAAGAAAAAGGAGAAAAAAAGATGGCAGAGTAGGAAGGCAAGGCATAAACCTCCTCCCACACACACACTAAGGAAGCAAGCACAGCAAATTCAACTAAACCTGGAAATGACCTGAAGACTGCAGAACAGCCTACCTTTACCTGGTGAAGAAGAGATGATACCACAGAGAAAGGTAAAGTGGTGGAGCCACAACTGAATGGGAACCAAGCCTTATAAGCAGGAGGAATAGGAATAGAGCAGGGAGGGGATAAGCACTCAGGAACTCTGCACACCTGGCCCTGGAGATCTGCTCTGAGAACATGAACCAACATTGCATTCGGTTCTGGTGATTAGTGGGGCTGAACACCAGGTAGAGTTGGAGCATTCTGGGATGTTGAGACTCCAGCCATTTGTGGAGAACAGGCACACTTTGCCAGTTCCACTGAGACCCAACACAGAGGTGGCAGGTTGAAAGATTTGTCAGCAGCAGGATAGGTGCCAGAGGGGCAAGGGTTGGATGGAGCTCTCTATGCAGGAGAAAGAGAAGCTGGAAGACACTTCCCCAGCCCTCCCTTGACCCAATAGGTTAAGCAAACTCCAGAGCCCCAAATGCTCCATCCCCCTCACTGGCCACTCAGCCCCAAGGCATTTTCCTGTGCACCCATCCACTGTCCAGTCATCCCACTGGTGGTCAGAATTTGCTGCCTGTCAGGCAGAGGGAGGCTTTCCCAGATTTCCTGGACCTGTCTCAGCCCAACATGGGAGGCATCTGCAGGAGCCAGCTCCAAGCACTCCTTCGTACTCTTGAGCAGCCCAACCTGATGTCATGTGACCTGCCCCTGCTGCTCACCTGCCCTGGAGCCTCTCCGCTACACTGACCACCCATTGACCCAGCAGCCCTGCCATTGGTGAAGGGCAGTCAGAGGGCGGCCCCACCCATAATGATCCCAGTAGAAGCACCACTGATCGGATCACAAAGGGCCTGTTGGGGCAAACTGCCATCTTCAGAGGACTGAGATAGACCACACTGCCCACAGACAGAAAGGTGACCATGTGCATTGTTCACCAACAGCAATCAGGTCTCCACCACAAAGGAGAACCAGGCACTGGAGAGGAAAGAATATTGAGCTTCTGAACACCACAGGATGGGTTCTTCCTAAAACCATTATTGTCTAGACCAGGAAGCATAGAAGATCCATCTATTGCAAACAAAGAAACAGAGAAACCCTGACAAAATGAGACAGAGGAACATGTTCCAAACAACACTACAGGATAAGACACCAGAAAGAGGGCTAAATGAAATGGAGATCACCAATCATCTTGATAAAGATTTCAAAGTAAAAGCCATAAATATGCTCACTGATCTATGGAAAAGTATTGAAAATCTCAGGGAGGACTTCAACAAAGAGATACAAAGGCTGAAAAAAGCCACTCAGAGCTGAAGAATACAGTAACTGAAATGAAATATACAATGGAGAGAATGAATAATAGATTGCTACAAGTAGAGGAGACAATCGATGAGATGGAAATTAGAGAACAAAAACACAATGAAGCTGAGGAACAGAGAGAAAATGTTTTTCTAGGAATGAAAGAATAAGAGAGCTGTGCAACAAATCCAAATGAAACAATATTTCCATAATATGGGTACCAGAAGGTGAAGAGAGAGACAAAGGGATAGAAAGTTTATTTGAAGAAATAATTGCTGAAAATGTCCCCAATCTGGGGAAGGAAATAGACACTCTTGTCATGGAAGTGCAGAGAGCCCCTAACAAAAAGACCTCCTGGAAGACAATATTACATATAATAATTAAAATGATGAAGATTAAGGATAAGGGGAGAGTACTGAAAGCAGCAAGACAGAGACAAATATTACTTATAAGGGAAAACCCATCAGGCTATCAGCAGACTTCTCAGCAGACACATTATATTCCAGAAAGGAGTAGCACAAAATATTTAATGTATTGAAACAAAAGGACCTTCCCCCAAGAATCCTCTACCTAGCAAGATGATCATTCAAATTTGAAGGTGAGATTAACCATTTCACAGCTAAATGAAGGATGAAGGAATTTATAACCATTAAATCAGCATTACAGGATACATTAAAGGGACTTCTGTAGATAGAAATGTTCTTGAGCCTAAATAGTTTTCACCAGTGAACATAAACCCACAGTAAAGGTAGTAGACCAATTACTTACCAAGCAAGTATGAAGTTAAAATAAAAGTAGTAAAACCAACTATATACAAAATCAGTCAAGGGATGCACAAAAAAAATGCAGATTATGACATCTAATACATAAAGTGTGGAGGAGGAAGAAGAAGAAAAAATATTTTTAGACTGTGTTTGAAACAGAGCAATCATCATCTTAATATAGACTTATATATTTAGAAATATTTTAAAATAACTAATTTCACCTTAAAGGGTTGAATTGAAAGGTGCAGAGAATTCCCAATTTTAATAATTGCTCATGATCAGTGATATATCCTAGCTTATGTTTTCTTCCTATTCCCTCCATGTCCTCTTTCAAGGGCATGTGCCTCTCCATTTTGCACACCAGTGACATCTTATATGTTCTAGAAGGATACCTTTGAGGTCATTCTGTTTTCACCTCCATTCCCATTATAATCTAACATCAACATTTACAGTATTTCTGTATGTATAACCTGCTTCAGAGGATAATTTCTGCTGCCCTTAGGTGGTTGGATGTCATCTTACTTGCCATTGTCCTCTTTGCCCTCTCTCTCGGTTTTGCTTTCACAGATATATTCACCCATACAATATAATATTTATGTAATATATACACATTCATACACAAACATCATGTACAAATTAATGTACACTGCACTCAGTAAAACTTTGTTGAATCAGTTAATAAACATACACTGTAGAGCATGTGTATGTGTGTGTGCACTCATGTGCATGCACGTGTGAACGCACATGGAGGGGGGTGGTAGCTTGTTTTGCCTCTGTTCTAGAGGGGCTGGCACTGAGAGGAATTTTCTTCTGTGCCTGAAGTTTTTATTGTGTAGCTTCTTTGATTTTCTTTCTAGATAATTCCTTTTCAAAAACTTTGAAGAAAATTTGCACAGCAATTTTGATTTACCTGTAGGTGGAAAAAAAGGATAATTTTTACACTTTACAGCAATTTTGCATTTTTCACATGTGGATAATTCTATGAGCTTTCAAAGCAAACACTTCAAAATTTCATATTCTTTAGATTGAGATGTTGAAAGTAATACTGTATGTTTGTATTTTACTTTTTATAATTATTACTATATATGCACACTTATATATTTATGTAATCAAAGTTATAATGAATTTCTAATTGATTAGTTGCTTACTTTATTAGTGTATGATTAGTGTATTTAAAAAATCTTTCTGAAATCTGTATATATCTTAGGCACAAAGGAAATATTCTTTTCTTTTTGAATCTCTGGAAAATCTACTTATTTGCTTTTAGCACTGGAAAACATTTAATTTTTTTGTGCAAGTAGGCATTTATTTTAAGCTGAGAAGACTTTTTCCAAAAGTATACTTTCATATCACCTGCAACTATAGGCAGTGGGGACTGGATCACTGTCCTCCTCAGCCTGTCCACTTGCTCCAGAGTGGTTGGCGTTTAGGCATCATCCTTTATGTGGTGACAGCATGCCCAGGAAATTTATGATAGTGTAGAGCCCTATGGAGGGGATTAGAAATTCTCTCCCTTTGAAAGTGGAATGTCTTCTACTCACTGGTAAGAATGTCTTTTTTTGTTGTTGTTGTATTGAGAGAACTTTATGGGTTCTAAAAAACTGAAGAAAAATCTTCGCAGTCTGAGAATACTATGTTTAGGAAAATTTGGCAACAAAATGAAAAAAGACCCTGCCTTAGGATTCTAAGGCTTGGAGTTAGCTGTGTTAGTGGGCTATTGAAATGTAGAGTAATCTCCATTTATTTCTTGGAGAAATAAATCAGCTGTAAAAAGGTAAGACTTTCTAGCTGTAATAATAAAGACTGAATTTTAACTTTCAGTAATCCTAATTCTAATTATTACTCCCAAACTGGACATTAAGTATTATTTTAGAGTATAGTGAACAAAACATGTAGCAAGCAACAGGTAAAATATTCTTATTACCTGTACCTCATATTTGGCATTCCCCTACTTCTCTGTGTGACATCTTAACTATGGTCTAACTGTCAGCAGCAGCATTGCATTCCTGCACACATATGTCTCCAGAGTATCTGTGACAGGGTTGACAAACCAGGACTGCAGTCTGGACAACCTCTGGCCCACACCTGCTTTTGCAAATAAAGTCTTACTGGACAGCCATGCCCATTTATTTAATTCTTGTCTATGGCTGCTTTCATGTTAAATAGCAGAGTAGTTGCGACATAAACAGTATGGTTTGCAAAACAAAAAAATTATGACCATTAGAGAAAAAGTTTGCCAACCCATAATCTAAGGATATCAGTTTTCTTCTTTTTTCCTTCACTGATGATATCATATAAAACTTTAAATGATGTATATTTACCCTCTTGTGACTGACACTCTTCTTTTGAAGGCAAAACTGAAAACAAAAAAAAGACCAAACAACAACAAAAACCCCCAAAACGAAAAAAAAAAGCCTTACAAAATTAAGAAGTACTTATGTAAATTAAACTCATAGGGTCACGAAATAGGCTCATTAAAATATTCTGACATTAATGACAAATTTTATTCTTGTCAGGCAACATAATGAGAAAAGATGACTGGTATATGAATCAGAAGTCCTATGTTTCTGTGTTTGCCATTTTGTAACTCAGAGTTTGGCAAACTTTGGTAAAGGGTAAGATAATAAATACTAAAATATTTAGTATTTTGTGGGCCATACTTATTTTATTTTATATGAAACAGGCGGTGTGTAGGCTTTGGTGTGCAGCCTGTAGCTTGAGTGCCTGTATGAGCTCTCGGTGCACCTGGAAAGCCACAACTTCCATGGGCTGCATTTTCAGGAGACTGAAATCAATCATACCTTCTGGTTTTAATACTTTTCTGTCTTGTTATTTATGTCAGAGCCAGTGTTTACATTTGATGAAATTGTACATTTTCTTATCATGTAGAAAGTAGAGTCAGAACAGTATAGGTGAAGTGGCATATGGTAAAAAACTCAAATTTTACATTTCTTAGTATAGGAATTTCTATTGCTTTGTGATAAGTAGGTTTGATTCCAAACTTTGAAGAGTAACGTAACAGCTATTTGATCTTACTCTTAGTTTTGTGGGTCAGAAATTCAGGATGGGGTGGATTGGACAGTTTTCACTTGAGGTTTCTCGTGTGGTTTTAGTTAGATGTCAGCCAGGGCTTGTGTTGGATGCCCAAGACAGTTGGCAGTTGATGCTGGTTGTTAGAGGGGAGCTTACTTGGACTGTTGATTAGAACACCTATATATCCTCTTCACTATGGAGGTTTCAGGGTGGTCAAACTTTTTATGGTGCTTGGCTTACCCCAGAGAGAGTATCCCCAGAGAATGAGGTAGGAGCTGCATACCTATCCTGACCTTCCCTGGGAGGTCAATGCCTATTCACTAAAGCAGCCACAAGCTTGCTGAGATTCAAGTGGAGGAGAAGTAGACCTTCCCTTCCGCTGTGAGGAATGTCAAAGAATTTGGGACCATATTTTTAAATCACCACACCTAGCTTTGGTGATTTTTAAATTTAACAATGAATTAATAGAATTTTTATACTAGCTATTGTATAATTAACCACAGTTACAAAGGGAAAGATATAATTAGAATATTCTCAGATCTCAGATGAAACTGATACATCTCCCACATTTCCTTTCCCCAGTCATCATCTGTCAGTGGACATTTAGAAGGTATACACACACACACATGCACTGCAATACTAAGCAACCTTAAGAAAGAAGGAAATCTTGCCCTTTGTGACAACATGGATGTTCCTGGAGAACATTAATCTAAGTGAAATAAACCAGACATAGAAATAGATACATGATTTCACTTATGTGTGGGATATGAAAAAACAGACTGTTGGTTACCAGGGCCTTGTGGGTGGAGGAAATGGGGAAATATTGGTTAAAAGGTACAGATTTTCAGACATAAGCTGAGTAAGTTCTGGAGGCCTAATGCATAACATAGTCACTGTAGTTAAAGCGATGGATTGTATGCTTGAAACTTGCTAAAAGAATAGATCTCATGTCTTCACATCATACACGGAAGAGAAGAAAAATGTATGTAACTTTTTAAAATTAATGTAATCACTTGAAAATGTATATGCATATAAAAACATATTATATCCCTTAAATATGTGAAATTTTAATTTGTCAATCATACCTCAATAAAGCTGGGGAAAAAAACCAAAGATGAAGTCAGAGAAGTGGTAGTGGTGGGAAGCTTGTGTAGGCTTTGTTAGCCATAGGAAGGAGTCTGGATTTCACTGCGCAAAGTGGCAAGTCATTTGAGTTTCAAGCAGAGGAGTGATATTCTCTGACTTAGATTTTTAAAATCACTATGATCCCTGTGTATTGAATAGGGTATTTTGGGGTCAGTGGGTAGTAGACAAGAATAGAGACAGAGGATTCAATTAGGGGTCTTTTGTTTTATTTTATTCATGAGATATTTTGGGGCTGGAATAAAGTTTTAATAGCCTAGGTGATTAGAAAAAGTAAAAAATAGATAAGATACTATCCCCATTTTCCAGGTAAGTAAATGGAGACTTAGAGAGTTTAATCCATTCTTACATAGATGGTGGTAAACTGGTATTTAAATCTACATCTAATCTTACAGATCAATTTCAGCCAAAGGTCATGTAGATTTGTCACATTTAAAATTAATGAAATCCAAATAAATATAATTTTACTGTACTTTAGATATCTTAGACTAAATTAAGAGACATCAACCACGGTCCTATTTTTAAACATTTTCTATGATCACGCCTCTCCATTGTTTCCATGAAGAAAATATTTAAGATACAATAAATTGGATGAAAGTTAAATTATATCACCTTATGTTATATGATTTTTATGGAAAAATGAGGAAATTACTACAGATATAAAATCCACAGCCTCATACAAACATTCTGTGTAATTCTGATGAACGATACCTAATAGTCAGCCAAAGAAAGTTTGTTATTTATCAGTTGTGAGCATTATCAGTTGTGGGATAAATGATCAATGATATATTAGAAATTCTTTTTTTCTTTATGTTCAATAAGGATGGAAGAGAGTCCTGACAGTTATGTTGGAAGTAATTTGGAACAGTGCATATTTTTCATTAAAAGGTAGGCAACACTAGAACTATTCACTGTGGTACCTTAAACAATCTGGAGAGGGTCTTTTGATTAAAACTCTTCTTTTGAACAGAGGATGAGAGGAAGACTCTTTGGTTCTATTTTTGCTGCAGTATTTTAAAAAAAAATGTTTATTGAAGAAGAAATTGATTCCTTTATCATCAAGTTCAAGGAATCTTTTTTGTATTTTCCTCACTATGTTAACCT
>JAVSCE010006439.1:0-12247 GCA_032199065.1 Smutsia gigantea
CAGTCACCTCTTCCAGACTTAACAGAATGACTTGGGTAAACGATTATTTTCACCTGTGGGTGGGGGCACATGGATGCATGCTCTGACCTGGGTTCTAGTGGTGCAGAGCACTAACTGTGGGGTGTGTGGCAGCACCAGGTCTGGGGTGGGGGGGCTGATATATTTCAGCTCAGGCTGCTGGGGTCCACAGCATCAACAGTTGTGGTCCTTGTCAAGCATTACAAGTTGTTTTCTGTATCTACAAGGGCTGTTGGGTCCTCAGGAGCACCCCAGGTCCAGCAGCTGGCGGCCAGTGCAGGCAGCAATGGTAGCTGCAGCTGGTAGTGTCCACACACACAGTAAGGGGGTCAGCAGCAGGTGCCTGTGTAGTGTCTAGGGCTGGGGTCAACTGCAAGCTCATTGTCAGCTCTTGCGGCCCTGGCTGTCAGTGTGCTCTTGTGCGGCTACACAGCCTCCCCTTGGACATGTGCATTGGTGGTGGTTATCAGGGTCGTGGTGTGCAACTGCACAATTGGAGGGGTTAGCCCTGAGTGTGCATGGCAGTGGGGGTTAGTTGCTGGTGTGTAGGCTGATGTTTTGCACTTGTGCAGCTGCAGAGGCCTAGGCTGGCTGCCATGCTTTTCTTAGGTTTCTGATGGGAGACAAGGGGGAGTAGGGAGGGACTTGGACATCTGGTGTCATTAAACATGAATACTTATGAGGCAAAAGCCGGTGAAATCTGTAGGGGGTCTGTGATGGCTTTGCTGGCTGTTAGTTTCTTCATTGGCAAAATCTGCTGGCTTTGTCTGCAGAGCAGGTCACTATGAACCACAATTACTCCTGCTATGTGGCTGTTAGTTGTCACCCCTGTTTTTCTTTATTCCTTGCTATCTCTGTATGTCTCAGCTTTGCCACTCTGGGTGGGGTGAAATTGAAGAGGGACCTTTGTGCAGTGCCCCAAAGGCTAGGGAAGCTGGTTGCTTACCCCACTCTTTCTTTTTTGATGAGGGGATTTATTTCTATCTGGGAAGTTTCCTCTTTGTGTTGACCAGTGCCAGCTTCGGGGATGGGATGATGTGGGCAAAATGAAGTTGTCTTCCTTCTCATTTTATGTAGTTATTCTCATGATTTTTTGTTCCACTGTGTTGCTGAAGTTTCCTAAATGGACTCCAGAGCTCTTCCAGTGTTATTTTGTTTGTAAATTGCTGTCTAATTATTGATCATTGGGAGATGGAGTCTGGGATCTTCTACCCATCTTGATAATGTCTATAGATTGTCCTTACTTATTTTATCCACTTGATCTATCTTGTACTGAGAGTGATGTGTTAAAGACTCTGTTTATTTTCCATTTATTATTTTTGTTTTATGTTTTCTTGTATCTTTTTAATTCGTTGCTTAGTATGGTGGTCTCTTCATTAATTGGTGATAGATATTATGATTATTTCATTTTAATTATGATTTGTGCCTTTTAGCAATAAAATTAGACTTATTTTTCACATGTAGTGAGTTTTGCTTTGAATTCTACTTTGATATCAGTATACCTACCCATATTTTCTTGTTTATTTTCCATTTTCCTGGAATATTTTCTTTACCCATCCCTTTATTTTTAGTCTTTCTAAATCATTTTATTTTCTGTGTGTCCCTGTATATGGCATGTAGATTTGTCTTATTTGAAAGCAATGAGAGAGATCTTATTCTTTCATTCCCTCTGAAATCTCCCATTTTATCTGCACTATTTTTACTGTTTTTATTTTGTCAGATTACACATGTATGTATATTATGTGAACCATAATTAAAATCTCTATATTATATAAAATATTATTATTCTACCATTGTCCCCATGTTTGCTTCATTTTTATATCATCAAGTAAATTATGAAATGCTCTATATTAAGTATTTGGTCCTAATTATCTCTTACTTGGATGAAGTTCATCTTGTAGTAGACTCATCATGAAAAGATCATGAATACAGAATTCCCTGGGCACTTTGCTGTTTAAAAAATGTTTTCCTGCAGCCTTGATACTAAGAGGATATCTTGGCTGGATAGAAAACCCTTGGCTCATGTTTTTTACTCCTTGAATATTTGAAAGTGCTGCTCTGTTGTTACTTTGCCTTGTATGCTTTTCCTGAGAAGTGTGATGCCATTCTAATTTTCTTGCCTTGGAAAATTACTTGATTTTTTGCCTAAATATTCTGACGATCTTTGTCTTAAAAGTCTACTAGCTTAAATATTATATTGAAGCTCATTATTAGAAGTCATTTCTTTTTCTGGTACCTGATGAGTCCTTTTAACATGCAAATTCAGGTCTTTTGATTTTTTTTTTCCCCTGAAGCTTTTCTTGGATTGAATTTTAAGTATTAAGTTCATTTTCTCAGCTTCTTTATCACTTTCAGGGACTCCAGTTATACACTATTTCAAACATCTTTGCCTATTTCCCATATCAACCACTTTCTTTCTGACCATTTTTCTTTATATTATTTTCATTTTTTGGTTACATTTTGATTCTTTTTGATTGTCATTTTATGTTTCATTCAAATCTACTCTTGTGCAGCTTGTAATTTAGACTTCATTGCTGATATGATTTTATCTTTCCCTCTAATTATTAACAGTTTTCATCAAGCTTATTTCATGCCTTTTTTTGCATATTTCTGCTTTTGCTTTCTAAGTTTGTATATATATATATATTTGTATATATATTCAAAGGCTTGTTTGAGGATGTTTAATTCATTTTGGAATGCTACATTATGAGTTCTGTTTTTTCATCAAATATTTGAGGAAATTTTCCTCAGCTGAATTGGATTTTTTATTTTTATAGTAGTTTTGATTAGATGAAGACTGTGAATCCATATGGACCATGCTGGTGATTTAATGTGTTTTATAAGATTCCTAGCTCAAGCACCCACTTTTCTATAGTGTAGCAAAATATAGTTTCCTTAGTGGGTGATATTCTTTTTCTCTTTTAAGGGTGAGGGAGGTAAACATATGATTTGAGTGTCCTTAATTCTTTCTTTTCTTTTTTGGTCTTTAGATATGATGAATTTCCCCTTTTGCTATGGAGTTTTCATATGGCAACTCTCTCTTTTAATCCTCTTTTTTTCCCCTATCAAAACATTACGTTTCCAGGGTTGCCTGGTTGAATCATACTCACACTTCTTTAGTTAGTGTTCTGACCTAGCATATGCTTTTTTTCCCCAGTTTTGTTTGTTTGTTTTTTTCTAAGTAGGATGAACTTTCTCTTTCTGGAGTTGGTTTTACTTCCATCCTTATTTTTCCCATAGCTTTCCCAATTTGCCCTTGTTCTCTGATAAGACTTATAGCAGATGTAAGGAAGTTAGCTCACTGACATTTGGTGTTTAGTTTTCTCTTTGCAGTTAATTTCAAGCTTGAGCATTCTACACCTTTTGGTTATGTCAAGCATAAAAGATGTCTGTGATTTTCCTTATATCACTTTTTCTTTACTGTTTTAGAGGATATGTTTGGAGTTCTGTAGTTATACTGATGCTTCCCACAATTATCTATTTTACCTTTTAAATTACTTTTTATTGAAATAAAAATTTACAGGGAAAAATTAAATAAAGCATAATTAAAGAGCTCACTAGTTTTTAAAATCACCACAGAGATTAAGGTATAGAACACTGATAGGACCCTAGAAGCTTCATTTTGCCACTTTCTCAGTACCTAATCTCTTCAACCCAAAGGTAAACACTATCATTTATTTCATCATATATTAATTTTGTTTCCTTTTAACCTTTATATGACTTCAATAATACTGTAGGCATCAATGTGTGCCTGGTTTTTTTCTTTCAAAATTATATGGTGAGATTCATCTTTGTAGCTGGTACATAGCAATGCTTCAGTTCTTTTCATTGCTGTATATGTATGTTTTAGTTTGAATTGAATTCTCACTTTGGATCCTTGATCTTTTGTAGGTCCTTGCTAATATTGGTTTCATTACATTTTTTGTGTGTACATTTTTTGTGTGTGAAAGTGGAAATTAAAATGCAAAGATTAATGATCTCATCAAGGCAATCTTGCAGGGCAGTGATTAATGGGACTAGAATTCACATTTCTTAAGTCCTTATTGAGATAACATTTTCCCACTATATAATGATTTATAAAATAAAAAAAGAAATTAGTCATTTTCAGTTTTTTCTTAAAGTATCACATAGAGGATGTTCTCTGCCTTTAAGTATTTCTCAAAAAACTCATGTCCTTTTTTCTATTGTTATTTTTGCAGTGGAATTGTCTTTTTTTTACTTCATTTTTTACTTTTTTTCACTTACTTCATTTACTTCATTTACTCCTTCATTTCAGCTATAGAATTAATTTGCCTGGATGAAACATACCCTTAACAAAATCAGATACCTTGTAAAAAACTAAAGCAATAAACTGATTTATAAATATTATTCAAAGCAAGTTAAATCGTATTTGGAAAAATTACATTTGTAATCTTCACATCAGTATGCCATCCTTTAGGCTACTAGGCATTTTTCAGGAAGGAACTACCTTGTTATATATATAATATAAGTTGAAAGAAAATGAACGAATGAGTGAATTAATGAAAATATAAATAAATTACTTGAGACTGTTAGTTCAAGTGTTACAGATTCAACCAAAGGAATATGACACTGGCTAGCTTTAGTGCAAGATATTTATTGGAAGAATGTGATATAAGTAAAAATATTGAAGAAATTGTACCAATCTTGGACTCAGAAGGACAAAACTAGGCAGCTGAGGAGAGCTAGGGAACAGGAAAAATATCTTTAAGGGTAAATATAGCTTCTCTACTTTCCAGCCTTCTGTTCCTCTGCTCAGGTTTCAAATTATAGGGAGAAAGGTTCTGATTGGCCTTTCTTTGTTCACACGTTCTCCGTTGGCCAGAGAAAGTCAAGGAATCATGATTGCATGCAGTAGGGGTGGGAGGCAGTCCAGGATAATATTTACATGAATATAGATAAGCTTTAACTAGATGTAGTGAAAATGAATGCTGTTACAGTTTTCTATTGCTTCTGTAAGCAAGTTTTACAAACTTAGTGGCTCAAAACAACTAGATTTATTATCTTACAGTTCTGTAGATTGAAAGTCCAACAGGAATCTCACCGGACTGAAATAAAGGTGTTGGCATGGGATCAATCCCTTCTGGAGAATCTGGGGAAGAACCTATTCCCTTGCCTTTTCCAGTTTCTAGAGGCTGTTTGCTTTTCTTGGCTCATCATCTCCTTCCTCTCACTTCAAGGCCAGCACAGGCCAGCTTAAGTGTTTCTCACATCACATAACTGTGACCTTTTCTTCTGCTTCCTTCTTCCATTTTTAAAGACACTTGTGATTATGTTGGGCTCACCAAGATAATCTTCCTATTTTGCAGTCAGCTGATTAGCAATCTTAATTCCATCTCAACTTTAACCGTCAGTGAATCTTGAACAATAAGAACTCTTGGAAAAGATGATACATTTTGATCAGCAGGGAAAAAGATAGGTAATGTTTTGACACAGTGGTGGGGTCATTAGTACGACCCAAATGCCAAGGAGTTTGAGGGCATCACAGAAGTTTAGTACCCACAAAAGGCATTAAAACAAAACTTGCATAGATTGGCCGAGGCTACCCCTGTGTATAATAATTTTTCATGTATCATGAAAAAAGCTGAATGAAACCCGTCTTCAAAAATACTTAGCTCCTGATGTAAACTTAATGTTATCATTTATTTTAATCAGTGATATATATAGAGGAATATAGTGTTCGCTCTCCAAGAAAATACCTCATAACCAAAGAAATACTTGCATCATCTATTAGAGGTAATCAGATAATGCAGGGAAATACTTCAAGTTCAGAGTCTAATATCCACGATGAAGATGGGGAAATCTTATATCATATATGAGTCCATGGCTACTTCTCAAAATCTTTTGGGTTATCATCTTCATTGTCTATTCAGTGCCTGTGGGAAGATTTTAACTACCAGATGTTGATCTAGAATCCTGTTACTGAAGAATTCTAATATATTACTCATTATATTTAGCAATGAAGGTAAATATTATGGTGTCATACACTTTTGGAGTTGCTTTCAAAATAATTTCATCCAACCTATTTACATGAGCAGATGGAGGCCCTCAGAGAGTAAATAACTTGACCAAGGTCATTCAAACTTCTTGTGTCAAAGTTAGTAGGAGACTCCACTGCTTGTCTGATGTACTTAATGTTTATGGTACATTAGTTTCCTATCTAAGATGTTTCAAGTTCCTTTATACACAAGCACATGCACAATTGAACACACACACACACACACACACACTCATACCCACAAATCAGAAATAAAGAAACTAGGAAAACAAAGACATGTCTATATAATTGGGACAATCTATTTAAAATAATACAATTGTAATTAGTCCTCTCTGTGTGTGTGTGTAAGCATGTGCACATTGAGTATAAATACAGCTGTAAAAGAAGACAATGTTGATAACAGATGACAATAGATTATAAAATGTAACCATTCCCAAACTGTAAGGTTAGTGTTAAAGAGTGACAGATCAGTGGGGTTAGTGTAATTTAATCTTATAGTATACCTTCATTTCATCAGAAATTCTGATAAAATCTTATGTGTACATCATGGACAATGAGGAAAAGATGCTGGCAGGAAGAAGAACACATTCAGTTAATGTAAAAACTGGACTGAACAGCAAAAGCTAAAAATTAGTGAACCTGTCTCAGTCTGGAGGAATGAGAAATGTTCACCATTGTGCATTCACCAGCGCTGCATATCCTTGAAATAGTTTTAAAAAGACATTGCAGAATGGTTTCAAGAGCAACCCACAGGCAAGATATCTGGGGACATAGCAGTGTGAAGAACTGCAAATGGTCTGAGATTTTGTCCCACTTGCAAGCTGACAAGTTAGTGTGCCACATTTGCATGGATGCCGGTGGAAGATAACGACTTCTGGTTCAGAGACAAAGACTTCATTACCCACAGCACAGCTGGTGGCCTGGACTTCATGGCTTTGTTGGTTCCCTTCCTTCCCCAAGTCCCGTTGGCTGGATCTGGAGTGGCCCCCTGGGTGCTGCACACACAGTAGGTCTGTGTCACAGCTGAGGAGCCAGAATCCTTTACAGAGGACTGCCAGCTAACTTGCCTAACCTTTGCCCCAGGGGGAGACATAATCTTTATGGAGCTAACAAATCTGTCTTCTGACCAAGGGGGCAGACACTGTCTCTGTCATCCCAAGCTGCTTCTTTGTACAACACCCTTGAAACAAGATCCAGAGCAACGGCTCTCAGTGCCTCTATTCAGAAGGCTTGCAGAAATGTGAGCGATTTGTGGAAGATTGTTTCCCAACAGGTGGCTGTGCCATCCATCATTCACGATCGTGCACAGATTGCTCCAAATGGACTTCCTGCAATTGGATACCTTTAAGCTGTGCTGGGCTGGAGAAGGGGATGGGAACAGCTGACACTTCTTCAGGAGCATGCCCCTGAACGTGGGAAACCTGAAATCTGCTTTACAGGCCCTTGCAGAAGCCTCACAGAACTTGAAATGTCCATGCTCCGCATTTCTACAAATTCCTCCTTCTGCACGGATAAGAACCAGAAAAGGAGGAAAAAGGAAGATATTTACCATCTAGTCATTTCATTGTCCAGTGGTTTCATGGACTCCCTTCCAGGACTTTTTCTGGCTTCAAAGCTGAAGCAGGGGTGTGCCATGTTGGGGGGGGGGGGTGTCACACATTAGGCCACGTCCTGGCGGAGGTAGGGAGAGCAAGCCCACTTCTCTGCAGGAGGGGTCTGGGGTGGCAGGGTCTGAGACCAAGGGTCAAATAACCATCATGTCAGCCACTGTGTCTTTTACTGGCCTGGAGCATGGGGCTTTACACAGGTAGAGCTTTTTGCTGCTTCATCCTCTGCAAGGAGGTCATAGAGGCAGCAGCATGATGAGCAGAGAGCCTCCCCCAGGTTGCTGGGAGGGGAGGGGCCCCCTCATTGGCCAACAGCCAGATCTGCCTTGGTGAGACTACAGCAAATTCAGAATTGGAGGAAATTCGGAGTTGGAAATAAATCTACCGTCCTTAAGACAAGAAACAAATCTCACCTGATTTCTAAATAATCCTTTAGAAAGAAGTCTCCAACCTATTATCTGATTTCTGGTTCAAGGGTTAAAATTCTTAATTGTTTGTTCTCTGCCTAAGGTGCAATTAGTATGTTTAAGACCCTGTCACTTTACTACTTAGTTATAGATGATTCACATACAAAAATGTGGCCAAAGAAGGTCACTTGGTCTCTCATAGTACTTTTAGTTCTTAAAGACTTTGTGTTTATCATTATAAAGTATTAACAAATAAAACACTTTTATTTTTCCATTTCAACAGAATATAACATCAAACAAGGATTTAGCTGAAAGTTCTCTACTACCTTTCCTTTGTCACTATCCTCAGCGAGAACTTGCTTAAAATTTTCCTTGAAGCATAAAAGGCAGACAGGGATTCTATTTCATTCTCATCAGAAGTCACATTCTGAATAGATACTTTTGCATCTGTTGGTGTCAGTCATTCATTTAAATTAGCTCTTATGTTTTAGATACAAAGTAGGTAATTTCTAATATGGCCAATTTCTGGAAGATTTTACTTTGAAATGGCAAGTAGGATGTTTTAAGGTTTTTTTCTTAGCTGATGCATGCTTTGACTTCTTATTTGTACATGCTGCTTTCAGAAGGACAAGATCTCTTTTCAAAAGATGAATGATCTTCATAATAAAACAGTTCATCTTGTTTTATATCTGTTTTAGACATGAAGATGGAATATATATCTCAGTTACCAATGAGAGAGTAAAGCCTAACATTCATTGAACTTCAAGTTATGAACACCCTGGATTTATGTGAATTCTTAGAAGCCTACATCCCACAGTATCTGAAAGTATTCATCTTTGCAAATAAGTATGCAACCCTGTCCACACTTCATGTTATCACTGTATTGGGGAAGAAATGGAGAAAACTGGGTGTGAATTATGTTCTCTTTTTTTGTTTTTGTTTTTTTGCCAAATAACAAGTTGAGAAGCAAATTATTGGACTGAAACAGATTTCCTGTGTGGTTTGGGGCAACTCCTTGCCTGTTTAGTGCCCCCATCTACCAGCGTAAACCAAGCTATCAAATTGGATTTGGGGCATAAGGCTGGGATTTAGCTCTATTTTGTTGCCAACCCTGTATCTAAATACACTGATTTAGTTGGGAATATTGATGAGTTTTTGTGTGATAGGACAAGGAAATCTTTACCACAAAGGCAGAGTAGCTATTAATGGACTCCTCAAAGTCTCTGTAAGAAATCCTGCTTTATGGCTACTCAGAGTTTGTTAAAGTGGTGCCCGACTTTCCAAGTGACATAATAGTGTGATAAATGCCAATTAAATTTCAATTAAAAGTGAAATGGCAAAGAATGTATTTAAAAATCTCTTCTGTGATAAATAACTTTTTTTGCTTATTTCGTCCAGTCCTGTTTTTTGCTTTAACAAAACTTTAATAGATAAACTAATTTCAACTGAGATAGGGATTTGTTTACTTTGCTTAGCTGAAGTCAGTGCTAATGGGCCACATTAGTTATATTTCCTGTGCCAATTGATAAGTTTACAACTCAGGATATCCAGCCTATCTTATTCCTTTTCTAAAATTCATCTGACGTCACTTCACTTAAGGGGGAAGAAACTTAGGGTACTGAGTTTAATGCATATTTATGCCAGTGAATCTTTTCAAAAAACTCTGTAGGGACATTTTGCTATTCTTCAAGAGTTTAGTGACTTACCAACATCACATAGCGATTCCATGTAAGAATTTGGTGACTTACCTTACAAACAAGATCACATAGTCATTCCATGTAAGAATTTGGATGCTCTCCTTGGTTTAGTTGCCTCTAAAACCTGTTCTCTTTCTGTGTTTCCCATCTTCCAAACTCTGCTCCTGTCTTATTATCTGAGCTGCTTCTTGGCTCACTATGCTCAGCCACAGTTTCTGCTCAGAAAAGATAGAGATTTTCAAAAAGAGTTATCTTCAAACCACATCTCTTTTGGGTTTCCTTTCTTTAAATTTACTAAACATACTTTAATCCATCTTTAATCATATACCTTTTCCACAAATTATCTGTTTTAAAATTTCAGTGTGTTATACTGATAAAATGAAAAAGCATGGTTATTAGATTTTATTCAGATGTCAAAAAATTCTAAGTAAATGCATTGACATTAAATAGTGCACTTTTATTTAATACTAAAAATGCTACAGTGATGGTGGCGTTTACCCATCGTAAGCTCAGCAGCCCCCTCCAAAAAAAATCTAAAGATGCAGTCCTTTGCCAGTGCAGCTCTGATCGCCGATCATCAGCCCACCTTGCTCTGCTCTGTGCTTGTCTGCTGAGTTGGAGGAGCAGAGGAGACATTAGGGAGAATCACGAGATGTTACAGGATGTTCTGCAAGGGAACTGCCACTTGGTGCCTCATCTCCTGAAGGGTGAAAAATTGACTGCAAGGATAGAGGAGGATTGCAAGATGGGTTTAAATGAGATCCAAACACCTTCTCACCCCTCAGACTACTATCGACCAGGCTAGTACTGAGTACATATTTACGGAGCACCCACTGGGGAGAGACCCTGGGTGGGTACTGGGTTGACAAGAGTAGTCCCTCCGCTTGAAGATCTAATGATACAGTCCCCAGGGAACTGGTCCAGGGAATAGGCATAAGCATTAACAAGTCCTGTGATAAAAGCTTGTACCTTCAAGCCCAAGGCTCACACTGCTGACTTTTAAAGACATATCCAGCAGAGAAAGAAATGGAAACACAAAAAGGGCAAATCCCTGTTAGTAAAAAAAGTCACTAAATGGGGGGAAAAAATAAAGTGACTGGTATGTCTCTCTTGGGCAGTTATCCCTCATTGTGGAATTGGTCTGATGTCTCTAATTTGCAATTTTATCCTAAAGCTTTGTGTATTTACTAAATTTTGCTGCTAACCCAAGAATCACTTGTGGCCCTATTCCAGACCCACTAGATCAGAATCTGTGAAATGGTTTGGGAAACTGAAATATTAACAGGTGCCCCTGGGTGGTTTTATCCGGAAGTTTAGGAAACTTTGTTATGGCTGGTTCCCGAAAATCCACTACTTGCTTATCTCCTTGGTTGAGTAGCAGATGTCAAACTTCAGCTTGCGCATAAAAACCTATTCCCCACTATTTGAGCTTGAGTCCCTTAGTCTGAAAGACCTTCTCAAAGGTCAGGGATATTCATGCTAAGGATGTTAAGATTCCTCCACTTAACCTCTGTAGAATTTGAGTGGGTCTTCTGTGGAGCCCTTAATCTTTGTTTTGACTGGCATGCTAAGAGATTCTGATAAAGGTGATCCTTGGAAAGCCCTTTGAGAAATATTAGCTTAATTAGGATGTATTTCTCTTGAAAATAAACACATTCTACCCTTACACTTTGGTATAAAAAAGGATTTGAGAATTAGACTTAATTCCAGATTATACATCCATTAGCATATAAACTGTGAGAGGACAGGAACATTTTTTTTTTTCTGTTTTGTTCAGTGATGTCTGCCCAGCACCCAGAAGAGTGACTTTTACATAGTGGATGCACAAAAACTATTTGTTGACTTAATGAAGTCTCAAGATGTAAAGATATCATGTCTCTTACTTTTGCATTCCTCCCATATCTTCTACGCCATGTTATAACCAGAATGAATTCACAAATGAATTTGCAAACAGAAAGCAGGAATGTGGTGGCAGGAGTAGAGAGGAAAACTAAAGCACATTTGAACTTCAGGAGGTAGAAGAAAGGGTCAGTGATGAAAAGCCCGGAGGGTTAGACCACTACTACCACCACCTCTCCCCTGCAACTCTGCTGACCTACTAGAGCTATCTAGGGTGATTGTACTCTTAGACACTCATCACTGGCCCTGGGGGATTTGAGTTGCCCCCTCTGATGAGAGAGGGAATCCCAGAGGGGGAGGTGAGGTGCTATTGGAAATATAAATGAAGCGAAACTGTAGCTTTCTCCTCCCCTTCCTCCTTTATTTTCTGAGCTTTGCCCATGTGTGTTGGGATGTATAATCTCATTTGGTCAACAGGTGGAGGGGGCCATGGTATCAAAAGAGCTGGGCTTTCTGCCTCCCTCAGTTCTTTTCAGCCTTGCATGGAATCCTGTGTTTCTTTATTCAGCATCTGGGTTTTCACTTGCTTCTGTGTTAGGAAAAAGGAAACCCCAAGTGTTAGTGACCTCGCCAACTGAGGGGAAAAAAAGGCCGGCTTGTGGT